>CM065591.1:245772286-245788226 GCA_033119425.1 Bufotes viridis | reverse complement strand
GAAGTGGTGCTGTTCCGCAGTGCGACTGACGCGTGCGTGCTGCAGCTGAAACTCCACTATGGCCTGCTGCTGCTCGCACAGTCTCTCCAGCATGTGCAAGGTGGAGTTCCACCTGGTGGGCACGCCGCATATGAGGCGGTTTAGCGGGAAGGCCGGGTTACGCTGTAGCGCAGACAGGCGAGCAGCGGCAGGATGTGAACGCCGGAAGCGCGCACAGACGGCCCTCACTTTATGCAGCAGCTCTGACATGTTGGGGTAGTTGTGAATGAACTTCTGCACCACCAAATTCAGCACATGCGCCAGGCAAGGGATGTGCGTCAAACCGGCTAGTCCCAGAGCTGCGACGAGATTTCGCCCATTATCGCACACCACCAGGCCGGGCTTGAGGCCCACCGGCAGCAACCACTGGTCGGTCTGTTGTTCAATACCCCGCCACAACTCCTGCGCGGTGTGGGGCCTGTCCCCCAAACATATGAGTTTCAGAATTGCCTGCTGACGTTTGCCCCGGGCTGTGCTGAAGTTGGTGGTGAAGGTGTGTGGCTGACTGGATGAGCTGGTGGAAGCAGAGGAGGAGGAAGCCGAGTAGGAGGAGGAGGCTACAGGAGGCAAAGAATGATGCCCTGTGATCCTTGGCTAGGGAAGGACGTGCGCCAAGGAACTCTCTGCCTGGGGCCCAGCAGCCACTACATTTACCCAGTGTGCAGTTAGGGAGATATAGCGTCCCTGGCTGTGCTTACTGGTCCACTTATCTGTGGTTAGGTGGACCTTGCCACAGATGGCGTTGCGCAGTGCACACTTGATTTTATCGGATACTTGGTTGTGCAGGGAAGGCACGGCTGTCTTGGAGAAGTAGTGGCGGCTGGGGACAACATACTGTGGGACAGCCATGGACATGAGCTGTTTGAAGCTGTCTGTGTCCACCAGCCTGAATGACAGCAATTTAAAGGCCAGTAGTTTAGAAATGCTGGCATTCAGGCCCAGGGCTCAAGGGTGGCTAGGTGGGAATTTACGCTTTCTCTCCAAGGTTTGTCAGATGGAGAGCTGAACGCTGCCGTGTGACATGGTGAAGATGCTTGTTGACGCAGGTGGTGGTGTCGGTTGCACATCCTCTGTTTGGTGGGCGACAGGTGCCAACATTCCTCCCGAGGTGGAGGAAGAGGCCGAGGCAGCAGCAGAAGAGGGAGCAGGGGGAGCCAGAGTGAGTTCCTTGCTTTTAAGGTGTTTACTCCACTGCAGTTCATGCTTTGCATGTAGATGCCTGGTCATGCAGGTTGTGCTAAGGTTCAGAACGTTAATGCCTCGCTTCAGGATCTGATGGCACAGCGTGCAAACCACTCGGGTCTTGTCGTCAGCACATTGTTTAAAGAAGTGCCATGCCAGGGAACTCCTTGAAGCTGCCTTTGGGGTGCTCGGTCCCTGGTGGCGGTGGCCAGTATCAGGCGAACTCTCTTGGCGGCGGCTGTTCTGCTTTTGCCCCCTGCTCCCTCTTTTGCTACGCTGTTGGCTCGGTCTCACCACTGCCTCTTCCTCTGAACTATGAAAGTCAGTGGCACGACCTTCATTCCATGTGGGGTCTAGGACCTCATCGTCCCCTGCATCGTCTTCCACACAGTCTTCCTCCCTGACCTCCTGTTCGGTCTGCACACTGCAGAAAGACGCAGCAGTTGGCACCTGTGTTTCGTCATCATCAGAGACGTACGGACTCCGATGAGGTGGTATTCCCATGTCCTCATCATCAGGAAACATCAGTGGTTGCGCATCAGTGCATTCTATGTCTTCCACCACTGGGGAAGGGCTAGGTGGATTTCCTTGGGAAACCATGCCAGCAGAGTCTTCAAACAGCATAAGAGACTGCTGCATAACTTGAGGCTCTGACAGTTTCCCTTATATGCATGGGGGTGATGTGACAGACTGATGGGCTTGGTTTTCAGGTGCCACCTGTGCGCTTTCTGCAGAAGACTGGGTGGGAGATAATGTTGTGAACATGCTGGATCCACTGTCGGCCACCCAATTGACTAGCGCCTGTATCTGCTCAGGCCTTACCATCCTTAGAACGGCATTGGGCCCCACCAAATATCGCTGTAAATTCTGGCGGGTACTGGAACCTGAGGTAGTTGGTTCCAGTGGCGTACATACAGGGGTCGCAGGGGTCGCAGTTGCGACCGGGCCCGGCACTCCAGGGGGCCCGGCCGCCTGTGGACCCACCCCCCAGGCCAGCAAGCTACCCTAATTCATGTACTAACATGTAATGGAGCGCTCTGATGGGGCCCAGCACGAAGTACAGAGCGCTCCATTACATGTATAATGTGGAGGGAGGGGGTGCGCACACTCACACACCCGGCTGGTCGGCATTTCTGTTCCGTAGTGAAGCAGGGAAACCTCTTTCATCCCTGCTTCACTGCTCTTCACAGCTCAGGAGCTCCCCTGCTGGCCCCAGATCGCGCTGCTGGCTGTGGGAGGAGATCTGAAGACCCGGGAATCTGCCTGCAGCACAGCCAGCACCGAGATGAGTGAGGAGGAGCCTGTCATCAGGGAAGAAGGTAAGTAGGTTTTTTTTTTCTAAGGCTGCAGACTGGGGCAAAGAGCAAGAGGGGGGCATAACTAATTTGAGGGGGCACCTAATCAGGCATTACTGTGAGGGGGGCACATATGAAGGCATAACTATGAGGATTGAGGGGGCACATATGAAAGCTAGTGGCTTCTGTCATCACTTTTGACATTATAGCTGTCTGACATTAGCTATGTGCTAATGTCAGAGCAGCTTGATAATGTCTTTACAAAAATCTGAGTTATACTGGATCAAAACGTAATTTTATAATATGAACTTAGCCTCTAGAGCAGAGGCTGCCTGCTCCTAGAGCTCAGCGTACCTGCTGGCACGCCTTCTACTTTGAGTGACAGTGCCGGGCAGCGATCCTCCGGCACTGTCTCCTTGTGAAATCCAGCGCTGCGCGGCCGCTCTGTATTCGGCGCAGGCACGGTGAACAGAGGACAGAAGGCACCAGCGTCCTCTGCTCACCGCGCCTGCGCCGAATACAGAGCGGCCGTGCAGGCGCTGGATTTCACAAGGAGACAGTGCCGGAGGATCGCTGCCCGGCACTGTCACTCAAAGTAAGAAGGGGCGTGCCAGCAGGTTGCCGCACAGAGCTTCTAGGAGCAGGGCAACGCCCCCCTGCTCCTAGAGGCTAATTTACATATTATAAAATTACGTTTTTTGGCCCGAATATGGCTCGGATTTTTGTAAAAAAGACATTATCAAGCTGCTCTGACATTAGCACATAGCTAATGTCAGACAGCTTATAATGTCAAAAAGTGATGACAGAAGCCCTTTAACTACTGTGAGGGGGCACATATGTGGGCATATCTAATTTGAGGGACACATAATGTGGCATAACTACTGTGAGGGGGCCCATATCTAGGCATAAATATTTTGAAGGGGCACATAATCTGGCATATCTACTTTGAGGGGGCACATAACTGGGCATAAATACTGTGAAGGGGCACATATTCTGGTCATTACTACTGTGAGGGGGCACATATGCGGCATTACTACTGTGAAGGGGCACATATCTGGGCATATTACTGTGAGGGGACACATAATCTGGCATTACTACTGTGAGGGGGCACATATTTGGCATTACTACTGTGAGGGGGCACATATTCTGGGCATTACTACTGTGAGGGGGCACATATCTGGGCATATTACTTTGAGGGGACACATAATCTGGCATTACTACAGTGAGAGGGGAACATATTTGGCATTTCTACTGTGAGGGGGCACATATCTGGGCATATTACTGTGAGGGGACACATATTCTGGTCATTACTACTGTGAGGGGACACATATTCTGGTCATTACTACTGTGAGGGGGCACATATTTGAGTATACCTACTGTTACAGGAACAAAGGTGGGCATTAGTACTGTGAGGGGCCTCAAGGTGGGCATTAGTACTGTGTGGTAGCACTAGATTACTCTGCTATACATTGGCATGGCTCAGTCTTACCGGCCAGCACAGCGCCCCCTGCTGGTGATATCACAGGGGCAGTCGCCATCCCTTCCTTATGTAATTATTCTTTTTTTTTCCCCACAGGGACCTTGTTCTGGATCCAGCGGACACCAGCGACATCCTGGATGAGGTACGACCAGATTTTATTAGGACTGGGTGAGTTTAGCTGTGCATTGGGGTTAGGGCTCTTTAACATCCTGTACGGGTAATCTGCTGAGTGAAGGGAGCCAAGCCCCGCTCCAAACAGCAGAGACACGGAGCACTAACAGGATTGATAATGCTCCGTGCCTCTCTGTGATCTTTTTACTACAAAATCACAGTGAGATAAAGTTGTCACCGTGATTTTGTAGTTAAAAGATCACAGAGAGGCACGGAGCATTATCAATCCTGTTAGTGCTCCGTGTCTCTGCTGTACGGAGTGGGGCTTGGCACTCATTCACGCAGCGAATTAGCCGCACGGAAATGGCAAGTGATAGGTTACATTTTTGTAATATACTTTATTTAGCCAAAATAATTTTAGTAGTAAACTGGGGCTGAAATGGCCATTAGCAGCGCTCTCAGAAATTAGGGGGGGCGACGGGGGGGGGGGGCCCATGGATCAGTTTCGCACCGGGGCCCCATGGAATGTGTGTACGCCACTGGTTGGTTCACTAGGACGTGTGGCTGTGGCAGAATGGCCACATCCTCTCCCAGCACCAGAGGGTACACTAACACCACCACGACCGCGTCCGCGTCCCTCACTAGATGTTTTCCTCATTGTTACCGTTCACCAAGCACCACAACAAGGAATAAAATATTTGGCCCAATGTATTGATTTCAAATTTAGGCCTTTTTTTACAGGCACCTACCACTATCTGCCTATTTGTTTATGTAGCGTATTACACTAATCCAGGCACAGCAGTAACCACTGATTTAGAGGAATATCTCTTTTAGGGCAAGTATTCAGGCCCTGGATGAAAGGTATCCTTTTATGGACAGATTTACAATGGGCCTGCAACAGCTGGGACACCAGAGTCAGATATTGCTATTTTGCCAGATTAATTTCACCCCAGAACAAAATATATGTTTTAGCGAACACTGTGAAACGTGGCCTGCATCAGCTGGGACACCAGATTCAGGGTATTGCTATTTTGGCAAGTGAATTACACCCCAGAACAAAATATTTGTTTTGGCAGACACTATTCTATTTTGCCAGCCACAGCTGAAACCACTAATTTATGGTATTGCTATTTTGGCAACTGATGTTCACCCCAGAACAAAATATATGTTTTGGCGGACACTATGAAACGAGGCCTGAAACTGCTGGGACACCAGATTCTGGGTATTGCTATTTTGGCAAGTGAATTACACCCCATAACAAAATATATGTTTTGGCAGACACTATTCAATTTTGCCAGCCACAGCTGAAACCACTGATTTACGGTATTGCTATTTTGGCAATTGAATTTCACCCCAGAACAAAATATATGTTTTGGCGGACACTATTCTATTTTGCCAGCCACAGATGAAACCACTGATTTATGGTATTGCTATTTTGGCAAGTGAATTACACCCCAGAACAAAATATATGTTTTGGCGGACACTATTCTATTTTGCCAGCCACAGCTGAAACCACTGATTTATGGTATTGCTATTTTGGCAATTGAATTTCACCCCAGAACAAAATATATGTTTTGGCGGACACTATGAATCCTGGCATGCAACAGCTGGTACACCAGATTCAGGGTATTGCTATTTTGGCAAGTGAATTACACCCCAGAACAAAATATTTGTTTTGGCAGACACTATTCTATTTTGCCAGCCACAGCTGAAACCACTAATTTATGGTATTGCTATTTTGGCAACTGATGTTCACCCCAGAACAAAATATATGTTTTGGCGGACACTATGAAACGAGGCCTGAAACTGCTGGGACACCAGATTCTGGGTATTGCTATTTTGGCAAGTGAATTACACCCCATAACAAAATATATGTTTTGGCAGACACTATTCAATTTTGCCAGCCACAGCTGAAACCACTGATTTACGGTATTGCTATTTTGGCAATTGAATTTCACCCCAGAACAAAATATATGTTTTGGCGGACACTATTCTATTTTGCCAGCCACAGATGAAACCACTGATTTATGGTATTGCTATTTTGGCAAGTGAATTACACCCCAGAACAAAATATATGTTTTGGCGGACACTATTCTATTTTGCCAGCCACAGCTGAAACCACTGATTTATGGTATTGCTATTTTGGCAATTGAATTTCACCCCAGAACAAAATATATGTTTTGGCGGACACTATGAATCCTGGCATGCAACAGCTGGTACACCAGATTCAGGGTATTGCTATTTTGACAAGTGAATTATACCCCAGAACAAAATATATGTTTTGGCAGACACTATTCTATTTTGCCAGCCACAGCTGAAACCACTGATTTATGGTATTGATATTTTGGCAATTGATGTTCACCCCAGAACAAAATATAGGTTTTGGCGTACACTATGAAACGTGGCCTGCAACTGCTGGGACACCAGATTCTGGGTATTGCTATTTTGGCAAGTGAATTACACCCCAGAACAAAATATATGTTTTGGCAGACACTATTCTATTTTGCCAGCCACAGCTGAAACCACTGATTTATGGTATTGCTATTTTGGCAATTGAATTTCACCCCAGAACAAAATATATGTTTTGGCGGACACTATTCTATTTTGCCAGCCACAGCTGAAACCACTGATTTATGGTATTGCTATTTTGGCAAGTGAATTACACCCCAGAACAAAATATATGTTTTGGCGGACACTATTCTATTTTGCCAGCCACAGCTGAAACCACTGATTTATGGTATTGTTATTTTGGCAATTGAATTTCACCCCAGAACAAAATATATGTTTTGGCGGACACTATTCTATTTTGCCAGCCACAGCTGAAACCACTGATTTATGGTATTGCTATTTTGGCAATTGAATTTCACACCAGAACAAAATATATGTTTTGGCGGACACTATGAATCCTGGCATGCAACAGCTGGGACACCAGATTCAGGGTATTGCTATTTTGACAAGTGAATTACACCCCAGAACAAAATATATGTTTTGGCAGACACTATTCTATTTTGCCAGCCACAGCTGAAACCACTGATTTATGGTATTGATATTTTGGCAATTGATGTTCACCCCAGAACAAAATATATGTTTTGGCGGACACTATGAAACGTGGCCTTCAACTGCTGGGACACCAGATTCAGGGTATTGCTATTTTGGCAAGTGAATTACACACCAGAACAAAATATATGTTTTGGCAGACACTATTTTATTTTGCCAGCCACAGCTGAAACCACTGATTTATGGTATTGCTATTTTGGCAAGTGAATTACACCCCAGAACAAAATATATGTTTTGGAGGACACTATTCTATTTTGCCAGCCACAGCTGAAACCACTGATTTATGGTATTGCTATTTTGGCAATTGAATTTCACCCCAGAACAAAATATATGTTTTGGCGGACACTATGAAACGTGGCCTGCAACTGCTGGGACACCAGATTCTGGGTATTGCTATTTTGGCAAGTGAATTATACCCCAGAACAAAATATATGTTTTGGCAGACACTATTCTATTTTGCCAGCCACAGCTGAAACCACTGATTTATGGTATTGCTATTTTGGCAATTGAATTTCACCCCAGAACAAAATATAGGTTTTGGCGGACACTATTCTATTTTGCCAGCCACAGCTGAAACCACTGATTTATGGTATTGCTATTTTGGCAATTGAATTTCACCCCAGAACAAAATATATGTTTTGGCGGACACTATGAATCCTGGCATGTAACAGCTGGTACACCAGATTCAGGGTATTGCTATTTTGGCAAGTGAATTACACCCCAGAACAAAATATATCTTTTGGCAGACACTATTCTATTTTGCCAGCCACAGCTGAAACCACTGATTTATGGTATTGCTATTTTGGCAAGTGAATTACACCCCAGAACAAAATATATGTTTTGGCGAACACTATTCTATTTTGCCAGCCACAGCTGAAACCACTGATTTATGGTATTGCTATTTTGGCAATTGAATTTCACCCCAGAACAAAATATATGTTTTGGTGGACACTATTCTATTTTGCCAGCCACAGCAGAAACCACTGATTTATGGTATTGCTATTTTGGCAATTGAATTTCACCCCAGAACAAAATATATGTTTTGGCGGACACTATTAATCCTGGCATGCAACAGCTGGGACACCAGATTCAGGGTATTGCTATTTTGGCAAGTGAATTACACCCCAGAACAAAATATATGTTTTGGCAGACACTATTCTATTTTGCCAGCCACAGCTGAAACCACTGATTTAAGGTATTGCTATTTTGGCAAGTGAATTACACCCCAGAACAAAATATATGTTTTGGCGGACACTATTCTATTTTGCCAGCCACAGCTGAAACCACTAATTTATGGTATTGCTATTTTGGCAAGTGAATTACACCCCAGAACAAAATATATGTTTTGGCGGACACTATGAGTCCTGGCATGCAACAGCTGAGACACCAGATTCAGGGTATTGCTATTTTGGCAAGTGAATTACACCCCAGAACAAAATATATGTTTTGGCAGACACTATTCTATTTTGCCAGCCACAGCTGAAACCACTGATTTATGGTATTGCTATTTTGGCAAGTGAATTACACCCCAGAACAAAATATATGTTTTGGCGGACACTATTCTATTTTGCCAGCCACAGCTGAAACCACTAATTTATGGTATTGCTATTTTGGCAAATGAATTACACCCCAGAACAAAATATATGTTTTGGCGGACACTATGAATCCTGGCATGCAACAGCTGAGACACCAGATTCAGGGTATTGCTATTTTGGCAAGTGAATTACACCCCAGAACAAAATATATGTTTTGGCAGACACTATTCTATTTTGCCAGCCACAGCTGAAACCACTGATTTATGGTATTGCTATTTTGGCAATTGAATTTCACCCCGGAACAAAATTTATGTTTTGGCGGACACTATTCTATTTTGCCAGCCACAGCTGAAACCCCTGATTTATGGTATTGCTATTTTGGCAATTGAATTTCACCCCAGAACAAAATATATGTTTTGGCGGACACTATGAATCCTGGCATGCAACAGCTGGGACTCCAGATTCAGGGTATTGCTATTTTGGCAAGTGAATTACACCCTAGAACAAAATATATGTTTTGGCAGACACTATTCGATTTTGCCAGCCACAGATGAAACCACTGATTTATGGTATTGCTATTTTGGCAATTGAATGTCACCCCAGAATAAAATATATGTTTTGGCGTACACTATGAAACGTGGCCTGCAACTGCTGGGACACCAGATTCTGGGTATTGCTATTTTGGCAAGTGAATTCCACCCCAGAACAAAATATATGTTTTGGCAGACACTATTCAATTTTGCCAGCCACAGCTGAAACCACTGATTTATGGTATTGCTATTTTGGCAATTGAATTTCACCCCAGAACAAAATATATGTTTTGGCGGACACTATGAAACGTGGCCTGCAACTGCTGGGACACCAGATTCTGGGTATAGCTATTTTGTCAAGTGAATTACACCCCAGAACAAAATATATGTTTTGGCAGACACTATTCTATTTTGCCAGCCACAGCTGAAACCACTGATTTATGGTATTGCTATTTTGGCAATTGAATTTCACCCCAGAACAAAATATAGGTTTTGGCGGACACTATTCTATTTTGCCAGCCACAGCTGAAACCACTGATTTATGGTATTGCTATTTTGGCAATTGAATTTCACCCCAGAACAAAATATATGTTTTGGCGGACACTATGAATCCTGGCATGCAACAGCTGGGACACCAGATTTAGGGTATTGCCATTTTGGCAAGTGAATTACACCCCAGAGCAAAATGTATGTTTTGGCGGACACTATTCTATTTTGCCAGCCACAGCTGAAACCACTGATTTATGGTATTACTATTTTGGCAATTGAATTTCACCCCAGAACAAAATATATGTTTTGGCGGACACTCTGAATCCTGGCATGCAACAGCTGGGACACCAGATTCAGGGTATTGCTATTTTGGCAAGTGAATTACACCCCAGAACAAAATATATGTTTTGGCAGACACTATTCTATTTTGCCAGCCACAGCTGAAACCACTGATTTATGGTATTGCTATTTTGGCAATTGAATTTAACCCCAGAAAATAATCTATCCTTTGCCAGACAGCAGACAGTATTATACTTGGCTAGCCAAAGCTGGAACACCAGATTTAGGGGATTGGTATTTGGGCAATTGTATTTAACCCCTTAATAAAATATAGAAATTTCTTTCCTGAGTTTCTAGGGGTGACAATTAGCACAGCCAAGCCCCTGATGTAGGATATAGCAAAAAAAAAAAAACTAGTATTGATGGATTGATGGACTTGGTGGCAGCTTCTTCTGGCGCACCACAAGTCACAAAATGGCCGCCGATCAACCCAGAAAATAAGTGACAGAAAAACGCTCTGTGCAGCCTAAAAACCAGCAAGCAAGTAACTAGCAGAAGTTTAATGATTCTCAGCTGTAAATCGATCCGTTCATTTGGTGCTGTTGCTGACTTTAACCTGCCTAATCTCGCCCTGACAGAAGCTGCGTCCTCTCCCTACACTAATCAGAGCAGTGTGACGTGCGGCGCTACGTGACTCCAGCTTAAATAGAGGCTGGGTCACATGCTGCACTTGGCCAATCACAGCCATGCCATTAGTAGGCATGGCTGTGATGGGCTCTTAGGGCAAGAAGTAAAACGCTAGCTGATTGGCTGCTGTGCAGCCCTTCAGAAAGATGGAAGTAATCGACGAACACCGAACTCGAACCCGAACTTTTTTGAAAATGTCCGGGTTCGGGTCCGGGTCCCGGACACCCCAAAATTCGGTACGAACGATGCTCGAACTGTTCGTTCAACACTAATAGTTACAGATGTGGCAATATCTAATATATAAAAAAGTAGACATATTAGGTTTTGCCACATCTGTTACAACCTGCTCTATAAAAATACCACATGACCTAACCCCTCAGATGAACACCGTAAAAAAGAAATAATAGTGCGAAAAAAACATTTTTTGTCACCTTACATCACAAAAATTGCAACTCCAAGCGATCAAAAAGGCATATGCCCCCCAAAATAGTACCAATCAAACCATCACCTCCTCCCGCAAAATATGAGACCCTACCTAAGACAAGTTATGCCTCTAAGACTATGGAGACACTAAAACATCATTTTTTTTTGTTAAAAAAATGCTATTATTGTGTAAAACTTAAAAAAATAAGAAAAAGTATACTTATTTCACTTTAGCACAAAAATAGCAGTTTTGAAGCAAAAAAAAAATCATATTTTAGTGTCTCCATTGTCTGAGAATGATAGCTTTTTTATTTTTTGACCAATTGTCTTAGTTAGGGTGTAATTTTTTGCGGGAGGAGGTGACGGTTTGATTGGTACTATTTTGGATGGCTTACGCCTTTTTGATCGCTTGGTGTATTTTAGTGATGTAAGGTGACAAATATGGCTTATTTAGATAGTTTTTATTTTTAATTTTTTACGGTGTTCATCTAAGGGGTTAAGTCATGTGATATTTTTATAGAGCTGGTTGTTACAGACGCAGTGATACCTAATATTTACACTTTTTTATTTATTTTTTCACTTTAACACAATAATAGCATATTTGAAACGAAAAAAAAAATTATATTTTAGTGTCTCCATGTTCTGAGAGCTATAGTTTTTTTATTTTTTGAGTGATTTTCTTTTGTGGGGACTAATTTTTTGCGGGATGAGGTGGCGGTTTTGTTTGTACCATTTTGTGGGACATACGCCTTTTTGATCGCTTGTTGTTGCACTTTTTGTGATGTAAGGTGACAAAATTGGCTTTTTTTGACACATTTTTTGTTTTTATTTGTTTATGGTGTTTATCGTACGGGGTGGATCATGGAATATATTCATAGAGCCAGTCGTTACTGATGTGGCGATACCTAATTTTTTATTTTTTTTATTTTATTATTATAAAATCAGGGGAAAGGGGCATTTTTTTTTTTTACTTTATTTCTGACTTTAACTTTTGGGGGTGTGATCCCCTCAGCAATGCACTACAATACATCTGTATTGTAATGCATTGCCTGTTAGTGTATTACACAGACTAATACACTAACAGGTTGCCTAGGAGACCAGGCCTGAGGCTGGATCTTCTGGGCACCTTTAGAAGGCAGGTCCCGATGCCGTGCATGGCATCGGGTTACCTTCTTACCCCTCGGGTCCCTGCCACAGCAGCGCGGGGGACCTGATATGCTCCCTCACCTGCAGCAAACCCCTTCTATGTCGCGGTCGGCGCTGACCACTGCCTAGAAGGGGTTAATGTGCCGGCATCTGTGTTTTCACCGATTCCGGTGCATACAGCAAGGGTCGGCTAATGGGAACAGCCGGTCCCCTGCAGCTGATCGGGCGGGCGCAGCTCCTGCACCTACCCAATCAGCGCGCCGTAATAGTATGGCACTGGGCGGCAAGTCACATCCCGCTGCGCTGTACTATTACAGCGCTGCTCGAGAAGGGGTTAAGAGAAGGAGACAATTGATGAGGGTAAAAGCTGCTCATATGGCTCTACTGAAATAGCAAGGTTATTGTACTTTTTGATACTCTGAGGCACCCTATGGCCTGTTTAGGTTTTATATTATAACAAATACAACTGAATTGTTGACGGACACACAGGAGAGTGAGTGACAACAGCCAAATTCCTCAGAGTCTCATGACCACTCCACTAGTATATTGCTAGCAGCATGGCCATGTGACACAATGATGCCAACCATCAGAGCACTTTGGTTTAATCTGCTCAAGCTGCTGTTTCTCAGGATCCTCCACAAGATTACAAAGGAATTGACCCAAACTTTAATCTGAACCCCATTGAAGTCAATGGGGACCCGAACTTTTGAGCACTAAAAAGGCTGTAAAATAGTCCAGGAAAGGACTAGAGGGCAGCAAAATGTAGGTAAATCCTCTGCAAACAAATGTGGATAGGGAAATAAATTAAAATTAAATAAATAAAAATTAAGCAATATCAATTGGAGAAAGGTCACATAGCAGAGAATCAGGCTTAAAGTCACCCACCAATGGAGAAGGCCACTTTCAGTTATTTAGGCCCCAGAACCCAGACAGAGGACAGAGGTCGCATAGTAGAGAATCAGGCATCATGTCACCCACCAATGGAGAAGGCCACTTTTAGATAATTAGGCCCCTGGCACCCAGACGAGGAGAGAGGTCGCGTAGCAGAGAATCAGGCTTCATGTCACGCACCACTGGAACAGGCCACTTTCAGATAATTAGGCCCCTGGCACCTAGACGGAGGAGAGGTTCATTCAACTTTTGGTTGCACCGCAATATAATGGTAAAATTAAAAAAAGATGATTCAATAAAGAAGTGCCCCGGAGTATAAGAATATATGGATGAGGGGGAGGCAGTTATAAATGTTTATTCTGCACAAATAAGGGACAGGTCCTGTGGGATCCATGCCTGGTTCATTTTTATGAACGTCAGTTTGTCCACATTGGCTGTGGACAGGCGGCTGGGTTTGTCAGTAATGACGCCCCCTGCCATGCTGAATACACGTTCAGACAAAACGTTGGCCGCCGGGCAGGCCAGCACCTCCAAGGCATAAAATGCTAACTCTGGCCACGTGGACAATTTGGAGACCCAGAAGTTGAATGGGGCCGAACCATCAGTCAGTACGTGGAGGGGTGTGCACACGTACTGTTCAATCATGTTAGTGAAATGCTGCCTCCTGCTAACACGTTCCATATAAAGTGGTGGTGCAGTAAGCTGTGGCGCGGTGACAAAACTTTTCCACATTTCTGCCATGCTAACCCTGCCCTCAGAGGAGCTGGCCGTGACACAGCTGCGTTGGTGACCTCTTGCTCCTCCTCTGCCTTCGCCTTGGGCTTCCACTTGTTCCCCTGTGACATTTGGGAATGCTTTCAGGAGCGCGTCTACCAGCGTGCGCTTGTAATCGGGTATCTTCCTATCACGCTCCAGTGCAGGAAGTAAGGTGGGCACATTGTCTTTGTACCGGGGATCCAGCAGGGTGGCAACCCAGTAGTCCGCACACGTTAAAATGTGGGCAACTCTGCTGTCATTGCGCAGGCACTGCAGCATGTAGTCGCTCATGTGTGCCAGGCTGCCCAGAGGTAAGGACAAGCTGTCCTCTGTGAGAGGCGAATAGTCATCGTCCTCCGTATCCCCCCAGCCACGCACCAGTGATGGGACTGAGCTGTGTCTGGTGCCACCCCGCTGTGAACCTGATTCATCCTCATCCTCCTCCACCTCCTCATCCTCCTCGTCCTCCAGTAGTGGGCCCTGGCTGGCCACATTTGTACCTAGCCTCTGCTGTTGCAAAAAAACTCCCTCTGAGCCACTTCTAACAGACTGGCCTGAAAGTGCTAAAAATGACCCCTCATCCTCCTTCTCCTGGGCCACCTCCTCTTCCATCATCGCCCTAAGCGTTTTCTCAAGGAGACATAGAAGTGGTATTGTAACGCTGATAACGGTGTCATCGCCACTGGCCATGTTGGTGGAGTACTCGAAACAGCGCAACAGGGCACACAGGTCTCGCATGGAGGCCGATTCATTGGTGGTGAAGTGGTGCTTTTCCGCAGTGCGACTGACGTGTGCGTGCTGCAGCTGAAACTCCACTATGGCTTGCTGCTGCTCACACAGTCTCTCCAGCATGTGCAAGGTGGAGTTTAATCTGGTGGTCACGTCGCATATGAGGTTGGTGAGTGGGAAGGCTGAAGTTCCGCTGTAGCGCAGACAGGCGAGCAGCGGCAGGATGTGAACGCCGGAAGCGCGCACAGACGGCCCGCACTTTATGCAGAAGCTTTGACATGTCGGGGTAGTTGTGAATGAACTTCTGCACCACCAAATTCAGCACATGTGCCAGGCAAGGAAACCTGTTAGTCCCAGAGCTGCGACGAGATTTCGCCCATTATCGCATACCACCAGGTCGGGCTTGAGGCCCACCGGCAGAAACCACTCGTCGGTCTGTTGTTCAATACCCCGCTACAACCCCTGCGCGGTGTGGGGCCTGTCCCCCAAACATATGAGTTTCAAAATGTCCTGCTGACATTTAGAAATGCTGTCATTCGGGCCCAGGGCTCGAGGGTGGCTAGGTGGGAATTTACGCTTTCTCTCCAAGGTTTATGAGATGGAGAGCTGAACGCTGCCGTGTGACATGGTGGAGATGCTTGGTGACGCAGGTGTTGGTGTCGGTGGCACATCCTCTGTTTGGTGGGCGGCAGGTGCCAACGTTCCTCCCGAGGCAGAGGAAGAGGCCGAGGCAGCAGCAGAAGAGGGAGCAGGGGGAGCCAGAGTGAGTTCCTTGCTTTTAAGGTGTTTACTCCACTGCAGTTCATGCTTTGCATGTAGATGCCTGGTCATGCAGGTTGTGCTAAGGTTCAGAACGTTAATGCCTCGCTTCAGGATCTGATGGCACAGCGTGCAAACCACTCGGGTCTTGTCGTCAGCACATTGTTTAAAGAAGTGCCATGCCAGGGAACTCCTTGAAGCTGCCTTTTGGGTGCTCGGTCCCTGGTGGCGGTGGCCAGTAGCAGGCGAACTCTCTTTGAGGCGGCTTTTGCCCCCTGCTCCCTCTTTTGCTACGCTGTTGTCTCGGTCTCACCACTGCCTCTTCCTATGAACTATGAAAGTCAGTGGCACGACCTTCATTCCATGTGGGGTCTAGGACCTCATCGTCCCCTTCATCGTCTTCCTCCCTGACCTCCTGTTCGGTCTGCACACTGCAGAAAGACGCAGCAGTTGGCACCTGTGTTTCGTCATCATCAAAGACGTGCGGACTGCGATGAGATGGTATTCCCATGTCCTCATCATCAGGAAACATCAGTGGTTGTGCATCAGTAC